>JALMGA010000012.1:26531330-26542871 GCA_023333525.1 Aspidoscelis tigris stejnegeri | reverse complement strand
AGCAATAGCCCTAACCCTAACCCTGGCCCAAGCCCTAGCCCTAGCCCTAGCCCTAGCCCTAGCCCTAGCACTCGCCGTACACCTACACCTACCCCTAGCCCCAGCCCTAGCCCTCGGCCTAGGCCTAGCATATCCCTAGCCCTAGAAGTAGTCCTAGTCCTAGTCCTAGTCTTAGTCCTAGTCCTAACCCGAACCCTAACCGTAGCCCAGCCCTAGCCCTAATGCAAAATCTAAACCTAACCCTAACACTAACCCTAATCTTATCCCTAGATCTAGCCCTAGCCCTAGCCCTAGCCCTAGCCCTACCCCAAGCCCTAGCCCAAGCCCTCACCATCACCCTCACGCTAGCTCAGCCCTGTATCTAGCCCTAGCCTAACGTGTCGCCCTGACCGTAACCCTAAGCCTAGCCCTAGCCCTAAGCCTAGCCCCTAGCCCTAGCCTAGCCCTAGCCTAGCCTCATAGCCCTAGCCCTAACCCTCCCTAGCCCTAACCCTAACCCTAACCCTAACCCTACCCTAACCCTAACCCTAACCTAACCCTAACCCTAACCCTAACCCTAACCCTAACCCTAACCCTAACCCTAACCCTTAACCCTAACCCTAACCCTAACCCTAACCCTAACCCTAACCCTAACCCTAACCCTAACCCTAACCCTAACCCTAACCCTAACCCTAACCCTAACCCTAACCCTAACCCTAACCCTAACCCTAACCCTAACCCTAACCCTAACCCTAACCCTAACCCTAACCCTAACCCTAACCCTAACCCTAACCCTAACCCTAACCCTAACCCTAACCCTAACCCTAACCCTAACCCTAACCCTAACCCTAACCCTAACCCTAACCCTAACCCTAACCCTAACCCTAACCCTAACCCTAACCCTAACCCTAACCCTAACCCTAACCCTAACCCTAACCCTAACCCTAACCCTAACCCTAACCCTAACCCTAACCCTAACCCTAACCCTAACCCTAACCCTAACCCTAACCCTAACCCTAACCCTAACCCTAACCCTAACCCTAACCCTAACCCTAACCCTAACCCTAACCCTAACCCTAACCCTAACCCTAACCCTAACCCTAACCCTAACCCTAACCCTAACCCTAACCCTAACCCTAACCCTAACCCTAACCCTAACCCTAACCCTAACCCTAACCCTAACCCTAACCCTAACCCTAACCCTAACCCTAACCCTAACCCTAACCCTAACCCTAACCCTAACCCTAACCCTAACCCTAACCCTAACCCTAACCCTAACCCTAACCCTAACCCTAACCCTAACCCTAACCCTAACCCTAACCCTAACCCTAACCCTAACCCTAACCCTAACCCTAACCCTAACCCTAACCCTAACCCTAACCCTAACCCTAACCCTAACCCTAACCCTAACCCTAACCCTAACCCTAACCCTAACCCTAACCCTAACCCTAACCCTAACCCTAACCCTAACCCTAACCCTAACCCTAACCCTAACCCTAACCCTAACCCTAACCCTAACCCTAACCCTAACCCTAACCCTAACCCTAACCCTAACCCTAACCCTAACCCTAACCCTAACCCTAACCCTAACCCTAACCCTAACCCTAACCCTAACCCTAACCCTAACCCTAACCCTAACCCTAACCCTAACCCTAACCCTAACCCTAACCCTAACCCTAACCCTAACCCTAACCCTAACCCTAACCCTAACCCTAACCCTAACCCTAACCCTAACCCTAACCCTAACCCTAACCCTAACCCTAACCCTAACCCTAACCCTAACCCTAACCCTAACCCTAACCCTAACCCTAACCCTAACCCTAACCCTAACCCTAACCCTAACCCTAACCCTAACCCTAACCCTAACCCTAACCCTAACCCTAACCCTAACCCTAACCCTAACCCTAACCCTAACCCTAACCCTAACCCTAACCCTAACCCTAACCCTAACCCTAACCCTAACCCTAACCCTAACCCTAACCCTAACCCTAACCCTAACCCTAACCCTAACCCTAACCCTAACCCTAACCCTAACCCTAACCCTAACCCTAACCCTAACCCTAACCCTAACCCTAACCCTAACCCTAACCCTAACCCTAACCCTAACCCTAACCCTAACCCTAACCCTAACCCTAACCCTAACCCTAACCCTAACCCTAACCCTAACCCTAACCCTAACCCTAACCCTAACCCTAACCCTAACCCTAACCCTAACCCTAACCCTAACCCTAACCCTAACCCTAACCCTAACCCTAACCCTAACCCTAACCCTAACCCTAACCCTAACCCTAACCCTAACCCTAACCCTAACCCTAACCCTAACCCTAACCCTAACCCTAACCCTAACCCTAACCCTAACCCTAACCCTAACCCTAACCCTAACCCTAACCCTAACCCTAACCCTAACCCTAACCCTAACCCTAACCCTAACCCTAACCCTAACCCTAACCCTAACCCTAACCCTAACCCTAACCCTAACCCTAACCCTAACCCTAACCCTAACCCTAACCCTAACCCTAACCCTAACCCTAACCCTAACCCTAACCCTAACCCTAACCCTAACCCTAACCCTAACCCTAACCCTAACCCTAACCCTAACCCTAACCCTAACCCTAACCCTAACCCTAACCCTAACCCTAACCCTAACCCTAACCCTAACCCTAACCCTAACCCTAACCCTAACCCTAACCCTAACCCTAACCCTAACCCTAACCCTAACCCTAACCCTAACCCTAACCCTAACCCTAACCCTAACCCTAACCCTAACCCTAACCCTAACCCTAACCCTAACCCTAACCCTAACCCTAACCCTAACCCTAACCCTAACCCTAACCCTAACCCTAACCCTAACCCTAACCCTAACCCTAACCCTAACCCTAACCCTAACCCTAACCCTAACCCTAACCCTAACCCTAACCCTAACCCTAACCCTAACCCTAACCCTAACCCTAACCCTAACCCTAACCCTAACCCTAACCCTAACCCTAACCCTAACCCTAACCCTAACCCTAACCCTAACCCTAACCCTAACCCTAACCCTAACCCTAACCCTAACCCTAACCCTAACCCTAACCCTAACCCTAACCCTAACCCTAACCCTAACCCTAACCCTAACCCTAACCCTAACCCTAACCCTAACCCTAACCCTAACCCTAACCCTAACCCTAACCCTAACCCTAACCCTAACCCTAACCCTAACCCTAACCCTAACCCTAACCCTAACCCTAACCCTAACCCTAACCCTAACCCTAACCCTAACCCTAACCCTAACCCTAACCCTAACCCTAACCCTAACCCTAACCCTAACCCTAACCCTAACCCTAACCCTAACCCTAACCCTAACCCTAACCCTAACCCTAACCCTAACCCTAACCCTAACCCTAACCCTAACCCTAACCCTAACCCTAACCCTAACCCTAACCCTAACCCTAACCCTAACCCTAACCCTAACCCTAACCCTAACCCTAACCCTAACCCTAACCCTAACCCTAACCCTAACCCTAACCCTAACCCTAACCCTAACCCTAACCCTAACCCTAACCCTAACCCTAACCCTAACCCTAACCCTAACCCTAACCCTAACCCTAACCCTAACCCTAACCCTAACCCTAACCCTAACCCTAACCCTAACCCTAACCCTAACCCTAACCCTAACCCTAACCCTAACCCTAACCCTAACCCTAACCCTAACCCTAACCCTAACCCTAACCCTAACCCTAACCCTAACCCTAACCCTAACCCTAACCCTAACCCTAACCCTAACCCTAACCCTAACCCTAACCCTAACCCTAACCCTAACCCTAACCCTAACCCTAACCCTAACCCTAACCCTAACCCTAACCCTAACCCTAACCCTAACCCTAACCCTAACCCTAACCCTAACCCTAACCCTAACCCTAACCCTAACCCTAACCCTAACCCTAACCCTAACCCTAACCCTAACCCTAACCCTAACCCTAACCCTAACCCTAACCCTAACCCTAACCCTAACCCTAACCCTAACCCTAACCCTAACCCTAACCCTAACCCTAACCCTAACCCTAACCCTAACCCTAACCCTAACCCTAACCCTAACCCTAACCCTAACCCTAACCCTAACCCTAACCCTAACCCTAACCCTAACCCTAACCCTAACCCTAACCCTAACCCTAACCCTAACCCTAACCCTAACCCTAACCCTAACCCTAACCCTAACCCTAACCCTAACCCTAACCCTAACCCTAACCCTAACCCTAACCCTAACCCTAACCCTAACCCTAACCCTAACCCTAACCCTAACCCTAACCCTAACCCTAACCCTAACCCTAACCCTAACCCTAACCCTAACCCTAACCCTAACCCTAACCCTAACCCTAACCCTAACCCTAACCCTAACCCTAACCCTAACCCTAACCCTAACCCTAACCCTAACCCTAACCCTAACCCTAACCCTAACCCTAACCCTAACCCTAACCCTAACCCTAACCCTAACCCTAACCCTAACCCTAACCCTAACCCTAACCCTAACCCTAACCCTAACCCTAACCCTAACCCTAACCCTAACCCTAACCCTAACCCTAACCCTAACCCTAACCCTAACCCTAACCCTAACCCTAACCCTAACCCTAACCCTAACCCTAACCCTAACCCTAACCCTAACCCTAACCCTAACCCTAACCCTAACCCTAACCCTAACCCTAACCCTAACCCTAACCCTAACCCTAACCCTAACCCTAACCCTAACCCTAACCCTAACCCTAACCCTAACCCTAACCCTAACCCTAACCCTAACCCTAACCCTAACCCTAACCCTAACCCTAACCCTAACCCTAACCCTAACCCTAACCCTAACCCTAACCCTAACCCTAACCCTAACCCTAACCCTAACCCTAACCCTAACCCTAACCCTAACCCTAACCCTAACCCTAACCCTAACCCTAACCCTAACCCTAACCCTAACCCTAACCCTAACCCTAACCCTAACCCTAACCCTAACCCTAACCCTAACCCTAACCCTAACCCTAACCCTAACCCTAACCCTAACCCTAACCCTAACCCTAACCCTAACCCTAACCCTAACCCTAACCCTAACCCTAACCCTAACCCTAACCCTAACCCTAACCCTAACCCTAACCCTAACCCTAACCCTAACCCTAACCCTAACCCTAACCCTAACCCTAACCCTAACCCTAACCCTAACCCTAACCCTAACCCTAACCCTAACCCTAACCCTAACCCTAACCCTAACCCTAACCCTAACCCTAACCCTAACCCTAACCCTAACCCTAACCCTAACCCTAACCCTAACCCTAACCCTAACCCTAACCCTAACCCTAACCCTAACCCTAACCCTAACCCTAACCCTAACCCTAACCCTAACCCTAACCCTAACCCTAACCCTAACCCTAACCCTAACCCTAACCCTAACCCTAACCCTAACCCTAACCCTAACCCTAACCCTAACCCTAACCCTAACCCTAACCCTAACCCTAACCCTAACCCTAACCCTAACCCTAACCCTAACCCTAACCCTAACCCTAACCCTAACCCTAACCCTAACCCTAACCCTAACCCTAACCCTAACCCTAACCCTAACCCTAACCCTAACCCTAACCCTAACCCTAACCCTAACCCTAACCCTAACCCTAACCCTAACCCTAACCCTAACCCTAACCCTAACCCTAACCCTAACCCTAACCCTAACCCTAACCCTAACCCTAACCCTAACCCTAACCCTAACCCTAACCCTAACCCTAACCCTAACCCTAACCCTAACCCTAACCCTAACCCTAACCCTAACCCTAACCCTAACCCTAACCCTAACCCTAACCCTAACCCTAACCCTAACCCTAACCCTAACCCTAACCCTAACCCTAACCCTAACCCTAACCCTAACCCTAACCCTAACCCTAACCCTAACCCTAACCCTAACCCTAACCCTAACCCTAACCCTAACCCTAACCCTAACCCTAACCCTAACCCTAACCCTAACCCTAACCCTAACCCTAACCCTAACCCTAACCCTAACCCTAACCCTAACCCTAACCCTAACCCTAACCCTAACCCTAACCCTAACCCTAACCCTAACCCTAACCCTAACCCTAACCCTAACCCTAACCCTAACCCTAACCCTAACCCTAACCCTAACCCTAACCCTAACCCTAACCCTAACCCTAACCCTAACCCTAACCCTAACCCTAACCCTAACCCTAACCCCTAACCCTAACCCTAACCCTAACCCTAACCCTAACCCTAACCCTAACCCTAACCCTAACCCTAACCCTAACCCTAACCCTAACCCTAACCCTAACCCTAACCCTAACCCTAACCCTAACCCTAACCCTAACCCTAACCCTAACCCTAACCCTAACCCTAACCCTAACCCTAACCCTAACCCTAACCCTAACCCTAACCCTAACCCTAACCCTAACCCTAACCCTAACCCTAACCCTAACCCTAACCCTAACCCTAACCCTAACCCTAACCCTAACCCTAACCCTAACCCTAACCCTAACCCTAACCCTAACCCTAACCCTAACCCTAACCCTAACCCTAACCCTAACCCTAACCCTAACCCTAACCCTAACCCTAACCCTAACCCTAACCCTAACCCTAACCCTAACCCTAACCCTAACCCTAACCCTAACCCTAACCCTAACCCTAACCCTAACCCTAACCCTAACCCTAACCCTAACCCTAACCCTAACCCTAACCCTAACCCTAACCCTAACCCTAACCCTAACCCTAACCCTAACCCTAACCCTAACCCTAACCCTAACCCTAACCCTAACCCTAACCCTAACCCTAACCCTAACCCTAACCCTAACCCTAACCCTAACCCTAACCCTAACCCTAACCCTAACCCTAACCCTAACCCTAACCCTAACCCTAACCCTAACCCTAACCCTAACCCTAACCCTAACCCTAACCCTAACCCTAACCCTAACCCTAACCCTAACCCTAACCCTAACCCTAACCCTAACCCTAACCCTAACCCTAACCCTAACCCTAACCCTAACCCTAACCCTAACCCTAACCCTAACCCTAACCCTAACCCTAACCCTAACCCTAACCCTAACCCTAACCCTAACCCTAACCCTAACCCTAACCCTAACCCTAACCCTAACCCTAACCCTAACCCTAACCCTAACCCTAACCCTAACCCTAACCCTAACCCTAACCCTAACCCTAACCCTAACCCTAACCCTAACCCTAACCCTAACCCTAACCCTAACCCTAACCCTAACCCTAACCCTAACCCTAACCCTAACCCTAACCCTAACCCTAACCCTAACCCTAACCCTAACCCTAACCCTAACCCTAACCCTAACCCTAACCCTAACCCTAACCCTAACCCTAACCCTAACCCTAACCCTAACCCTAACCCTAACCCTAACCCTAACCCTAACCCTAACCCTAACCCTAACCCTAACCCTAACCCTAACCCTAACCCTAACCCTAACCCTAACCCTAACCCTAACCCTAACCCTAACCCTAACCCTAACCCTAACCCTAACCCTAACCCTAACCCTAACCCTAACCCTAACCCTAACCCTAACCCTAACCCTAACCCTAACCCTAACCCTAACCCTAACCCTAACCCTAACCCTAACCCTAACCCTAACCCTAACCCTAACCCTAACCCTAACCCTAACCCTAACCCTAACCCTAACCCTAACCCTAACCCTAACCCTAACCCTAACCCTAACCCTAACCCTAACCCTAACCCTAACCCTAACCCTAACCCTAACCCTAACCCTAACCCTAACCCTAACCCTAACCCTAACCCTAACCCTAACCCTAACCCTAACCCTAACCCTAACCCTAACCCTAACCCTAACCCTAACCCTAACCCTAACCCTAACCCTAACCCTAACCCTAACCCTAACCCTAACCCTAACCCTAACCCTAACCCTAACCCTAACCCTAACCCTAACCCTAACCCTAACCCTAACCCTAACCCTAACCCTAACCCTAACCCTAACCCTAACCCTAACCCTAACCCTAACCCTAACCCTAACCCTAACCCTAACCCTAACCCTAACCCTAACCCTAACCCTAACCCTAACCCTAACCCTAACCCTAACCCTAACCCTAACCCTAACCCTAACCCTAACCCTAACCCTAACCCTAACCCTAACCCTAACCCTAACCCTAACCCTAACCCTAACCCTAACCCTAACCCTAACCCTAACCCTAACCCTAACCCTAACCCTAACCCTAACCCTAACCCTAACCCTAACCCTAACCCTAACCCTAACCCTAACCCTAACCCTAACCCTAACCCTAACCCTAACCCTAACCCTAACCCTAACCCTAACCCTAACCCTAACCCTAACCCTAACCCTAACCCTAACCCTAACCCTAACCCTAACCCTAACCCTAACCCTAACCCTAACCCTAACCCTAACCCTAACCCTAACCCTAACCCTAACCCTAACCCTAACCCTAACCCTAACCCTAACCCTAACCCTAACCCTAACCCTAACCCTAACCCTAACCCTAACCCTAACCCTAACCCTAACCCTAACCCTAACCCTAACCCTAACCCTAACCCTAACCCTAACCCTAACCCTAACCCTAACCCTAACCCTAACCCTAACCCTAACCCTAACCCTAACCCTAACCCTAACCCTAACCCTAACCCTAACCCTAACCCTAACCCTAACCCTAACCCTAACCCTAACCCTAACCCTAACCCTAACCCTAACCCTAACCCTAACCCTAACCCTAACCCTAACCCTAACCCTAACCCTAACCCTAACCCTAACCCTAACCCTAACCCTAACCCTAACCCTAACCCTAACCCTAACCCTAACCCTAACCCTAACCCTAACCCTAACCCTAACCCTAACCCTAACCCTAACCCTAACCCTAACCCTAACCCTAACCCTAACCCTAACCCTAACCCTAACCCTAACCCTAACCCTAACCCTAACCCTAACCCTAACCCTAACCCTAACCCTAACCCTAACCCTAACCCTAACCCTAACCCTAACCCTAACCCTAACCCTAACCCTAACCCTAACCCTAACCCTAACCCTAACCCTAACCCTAACCCTAACCCTAACCCTAACCCTAACCCTAACCCTAACCCTAACCCTAACCCTAACCCTAACCCTAACCCTAACCCTAACCCTAACCCTAACCCTAACCCTAACCCTAACCCTAACCCTAACCCTAACCCTAACCCTAACCCTAACCCTAACCCTAACCCTAACCCTAACCCTAACCCTAACCCTAACCCTAACCCTAACCCTAACCCTAACCCTAACCCTAACCCTAACCCTAACCCTAACCCTAACCCTAACCCTAACCCTAACCCTAACCCTAACCCTAACCCTAACCCTAACCCTAACCCTAACCCTAACCCTAACCCTAACCCTAACCCTAACCCTAACCCTAACCCTAACCCTAACCCTAACCCTAACCCTAACCCTAACCCTAACCCTAACCCTAACCCTAACCCTAACCCTAACCCTAACCCTAACCCTAACCCTAACCCTAACCCTAACCCTAACCCTAACCCTAACCCTAACCCTAACCCTAACCCTAACCCTAACCCTAACCCTAACCCTAACCCTAACCCTAACCCTAACCCTAACCCTAACCCTAACCCTAACCCTAACCCTAACCCTAACCCTAACCCTAACCCTAACCCTAACCCTAACCCTAACCCTAACCCTAACCCTAACCCTAACCCTAACCCTAACCCTAACCCTAACCCTAACCCTAACCCTAACCCTAACCCTAACCCTAACCCTAACCCTAACCCTAACCCTAACCCTAACCCTAACCCTAACCCTAACCCTAACCCTAACCCTAACCCTAACCCTAACCCTAACCCTAACCCTAACCCTAACCCTAACCCTAACCCTAACCCTAACCCTAACCCTAACCCTAACCCTAACCCTAACCCTAACCCTAACCCTAACCCTAACCCTAACCCTAACCCTAACCCTAACCCTAACCCTAACCCTAACCCTAACCCTAACCCTAACCCTAACCCTAACCCTAACCCTAACCCTAACCCTAACCCTAACCCTAACCCTAACCCTAACCCTAACCCTAACCCTAACCCTAACCCTAACCCTAACCCTAACCCTAACCCTAACCCTAACCCTAACCCTAACCCTAACCCTAACCCTAACCCTAACCCTAACCCTAACCCTAACCCTAACCCTAACCCTAACCCTAACCCTAACCCTAACCCTAACCCTAACCCTAACCCTAACCCTAACCCTAACCCTAACCCTAACCCTAACCCTAACCCTAACCCTAACCCTAACCCTAACCCTAACCCTAACCCTAACCCTAACCCTAACCCTAACCCTAACCCTAACCCTAACCCTAACCCTAACCCTAACCCTAACCCTAACCCTAACCCTAACCCTAACCCTAACCCTAACCCTAACCCTAACCCTAACCCTAACCCTAACCCTAACCCTAACCCTAACCCTAACCCTAACCCTAACCCTAACCCTAACCCTAACCCTAACCCTAACCCTAACCCTAACCCTAACCCTAACCCTAACCCTAACCCTAACCCTAACCCTAACCCTAACCCTAACCCTAACCCTAACCCTAACCCTAACCCTAACCCTAACCCTAACCCTAACCCTAACCCTAACCCTAACCCTAACCCTAACCCTAACCCTAACCCTAACCCTAACCCTAACCCTAACCCTAACCCTAACCCTAACCCTAACCCTAACCCTAACCCTAACCCTAACCCTAACCCTAACCCTAACCCTAACCCTAACCCTAACCCTAACCCTAACCCTAACCCTAACCCTAACCCTAACCCTAACCCTAACCCTAACCCTAACCCTAACCCTAACCCTAACCCTAACCCTAACCCTAACCCTAACCCTAACCCTAACCCTAACCCTAACCCTAACCCTAACCCTAACCCTAACCCTAACCCTAACCCTAACCCTAACCCTAACCCTAACCCTAACCCTAACCCTAACCCTAACCCTAACCCTAACCCTAACCCTAACCCTAACCCTAACCCTAACCCTAACCCTAACCCTAACCCTAACCCTAACCCTAACCCTAACCCTAACCCTAACCCTAACCCTAACCCTAACCCTAACCCTAACCCTAACCCTAACCCTAACCCTAACCCTAACCCTAACCCTAACCCTAACCCTAACCCTAACCCTAACCCTAACCCTAACCCTAACCCTAACCCTAACCCTAACCCTAACCCTAACCCTAACCCTAACCCTAACCCTAACCCTAACCCTAACCCTAACCCTAACCCTAACCCTAACCCTAACCCTAACCCTAACCCTAACCCTAACCCTAACCCTAACCCTAACCCTAACCCTAACCCTAACCCTAACCCTAACCCTAACCCTAACCCTAACCCTAACCCTAACCCTAACCCTAACCCTAACCCTAACCCTAACCCTAACCCTAACCCTAACCCTAACCCTAACCCTAACCCTAACCCTAACCCTAACCCTAACCCTAACCCTAACCCTAACCCTAACCCTAACCCTAACCCTAACCCTAACCCTAACCCTAACCCTAACCCTAACCCTAACCCTAACCCTAACCCTAACCCTAACCCTA